>OX578138.1:52955925-52988425 GCA_951213105.1 Amaurobius ferox | reverse complement strand
CAGAGGGCGCTTTAACTACATCCTGCTGATAAGATCTTTCAGTCTGTCGCTGACCAGCAGAGAGGGAGGACGTGTGTTCTTGTCAAAGGTCACTTCTAAGGTTATCAATCGCGACACGTCATTTCCAGATTGCGACATCCCTTGAAACTTCTTCCTCAGGTCAAAGGTCAGTCAGCGATTGTGACATTCCCTCTCAAGAGTGAAACTCACTCCGTGAAAGACTTTCGCAATTGCCCTCTTCCGAAAGAGGCATCCGGTGCTGCACCACCTCACGAAACTTCCAAAAGAGGGGAGGGGGGCATTAAGAGGATCCTCTCAAGAGAGGCATCCTGGGGGTCTCAAGACCCTCCAAGGAGGGGCTTCCTCTCAAAAGAGGGAAGACACTCCAGAGAGGCATCCTCCCAAAGAGGGCCTCTCCTCCTGAGCCACCTCCCCGATTCGCCGCAGAACCGGTATTTTATAACTACTAATATGGGTGTAATTATTATTTTAATTTTTTTTAAAGTACTTAACATATTTTGATGAAATTTTTTTTACACATTTTACGTGATAATTTGAATATTTCCTAAAATTTTCAAAGCAATTTGTGAATTTTAACTCTGCTTAAAATATGTTTGAAAAATTAGATCTAGTAGGGTTCAATGTATTTCATTTTTTCAACCCTGGTTAAATTCAAATCTAATTCTGTGATATTATTCTTTTACAGTCCCATATGGCCCACAGACAGTCTCAACAACATACTAAAGTTTCATTTTGATAAAGTCATTTTTACGGCAGTTATCGTACGAAAGGACATACAGACAGACAGACAGAATGAACAAAGTCATAAACACTTTACAACTATGTTGGAAAGTACTAAAAAACTAAAAATCACTCTGCTTCATTTTCAAGCACTCCCACTCTTGCTAGAATCTTAGTTTTCACCTTTTTCGATTATCTCTTACCCCAGATCAAAGAAAAAATTAAATATTCCGAAAATTCGAATTAGGAGGAACGTTTCGAAAGAATATTAAAAAATATATATAAATTATTTAGTTTTAACCACACTATATTAAATATTAGTTTAGGGCTCATTTGTTTGGCCTCAGCTTCCAGATCAACAGAAAAATAGAAAATCCAAATTAAGGTTGACGAAACAAAGGCATTTTTAAAATACTTAAACCGCTTTACCCCACAGAAATAATCACCAATTTACCTCTCAGATACAATAACTTCTTTACCTCTCAGATATAATAACTTCTTTACCTCTCAAAAATAATAAAAACTCAATTTGATATCCTTTCGCTGCCAACAATTGAAACTTGAGAAAAGAAATAACTTTATAAATATAACGTGATATAATTTTTCTAATTGCTAAAAATTGTTTCACAATCATTAAATAATTTTGTTGTGTAGAAATTATATTCAAGTTATTCACCAGCCAGAAGTAATAAAAAGACGAATTTATACCAATTGGAAAAAATAAGCAATTAAATCATTTTATTGCGCTCGGAAATAAAATTAAATATACACTAAAACAGACTGCTGCTTCTCAGACAAGAACTTACACAACTTCTTTGTAAAAAGTAGTCATAAGTCAGGTAAGTGACTACAATTGTTTCGAAAACGTTATAAATCCCTTCTTCAGGCATAAAACAAAACAGTTAAGCAATATACACCCTTAACAAAATCTGAGAAAGGTGAGCAATTCAATCACTGTTTACGAATGTTTCGCTGTGTGAGTTCTAACTCTTGAATTTCTCATTGCTTGCCTCTTCGTAGTTCGCTCTTAGTTTTTGTTAAGGGCGCATACTGTTCTAACTGTTCTGTTTTGACCTGAAGAATGGGTCTTATGTCGCGCTTGAAACAATGCAGTCACATAACTGACTTATGACCGCTTTCTACAAGGACGTTGTGTCAGTTCAAGATTTAATATGATTTCCCATTTAACATGTTAACAGAATTATGAAATGTAAGCCATTTTTAAGCTTAAATCTGAAAGGGTTTTCGATATTCAGAAAAGTTATCAGCAACTTTTATTAACTATGCAAGTGTCAAGTTTAATGATAGCCACTTCGAAAGTGCGAGAAAATTGGTAACTTGAAAATAAATATTCAAAATTCCACAAGTACAGATAATGTAAAGAATGTTAAAATCGGAAAGTTAATTAATCAAATTTATTACATTTTAATATCGATTTCAAATAAGAAATGTTTTAACTGTTTCACTTCTTCATTTTACAAATACTAAAACCGTTTAGAGTTTTAAATAACAGCATGACTAAAGCAAGATTTTACAAATGGTATTTAATGACAGTTAGATAGAAATATTTAATGGCAATTGCCATTTCATAGTTTATGTATTTCTAAACATTTCATGCGAAGAGGCAAATCCTCTAGGACATGATACATTTGGCCTTTTGGGTTCATACTCAATTTAAATTAATGGTATATTGCTAATGGTGTTTAAATTAATAGTATAATAAATTAATTAATGGTATTAAAATAATTAATTAATGGTATTATAAATGACACTAAATAATGGTATTTAAATAATAATTAATTAATGGTATTATAAATGGTACTAATTAATGGTATTTAAACAATAATTCATTAATGGTATTATAAATGGTACTAATTAATAGTATTTAAATAATAATTCATTAATGGTATTTTAAATGACACTAATTAATGGTATTTAAATAATAATTAATTAATGGTATTTAAATAATTAATTAATGGTATTTAAATAATTAATGGTATTATAAATGACACTAATTAATGGTATTTAAATAATTAATGGTATTATAAATGACACTAATTAATGGTATTTAAATAATAATTCATGAATGGTATTATAAATGACACTAATTAATGGTATTTAAATAATAATTAATTAATAGTATTATAAATGACACTAATTAAAGGTATTTAAATAATAATTAATGGTATTATAAATGACACTAATTAATGGTATTTAAATAATTAATGGTATTATAAATGACACTAATTAATGGTATTTAAATAATAAATCATGAATGGTATTATAAATGACGCTAATTAATGGTATTTAAATAATAATTAATGGTATTATAAATGACACTAATTAATGGTATTTAAATAATAATTAATTAATGGTATTATAAATGGTACTAATTAATGGTATTTAAGTTAATAGTATATTTAACTTTAGAATAGTAAACTATTTCCTGAAAAAGCAGCTGCTTAAAAGTTTAAAAATTCCTTTCTTTCTCCCCAAATATTCACATTCTCATCATGCCAGGCTGTGAAATTCTCATAGAAGTCAAAGGCTAGAGAAAAATGGACAATGAATAATTTTAAAAGTAGCAATTAAAAAAAAATGTTTTTCTCGTGAAACCGAAAGTCTGCGTTACCGGAAAAGTTGTTTTAAAAGCATTCCAGATTTGGGGAATCTATTTACATACTATTTCATACACGATTTTGGAATTTCACTGAAATCAACAGTTTTACCGGTTACTGGATGAAACCAAACCAAGGGGATTGTTATTTCCGAATTGAAACGGGTCGAAAACAATTTTCTAGTTTTCTTGATTTAAAGAGAAAATATAGATTTTATTTATTTATTTATTTTGGATTCCGAAAATTCTATATTGTCTGAATGCCCCCAAATACATAAATAAAATTAAACTCCATCGCGCAAGAGTTCGATAATATAATATGTCAATTCATTCAGTCTTTAAAATCCAATGGTTAAAGTAATGGAAATAAAAATGCAATAAAATCAATCCAAATCAATAAGAAACCTCATTTTAACATATATATTTTTTCAAACTCATCAATCAATAAATACATAGCTCAAAATTAATACGTACAAAAAATTGGAAATAGGGGTCGCCTGTTTCATCAAGCTCAATTTTTTTTCAATATACACACATAATCTATATGATAATTGTCTAATTTTCTTTTGTCTTTCCAGACCCTGCAGATGCCCCCCTCCCCCCCCCCCCCCCCCCAATGATCTAGAAGGCTGAAAATTTGCCTACTTATCATATCATCAGCGTGACAGAGCCTAAAGGAACCGGATTATAAATAACCTGCCTTTTTTTGCAGAAAGGCCCGCAAAAATTATCAAAATCTAAACTAAAAAGCTACGTATGCTCAAATATATCCATGAAATGCTTGTTTAATGCGTAATTTTTAACGAAGAATAAGACCAACCCCATTATATTAGGACTAGCCGTTTTCGAGATATATTAGTTTTTTTCGTATTTTTCCACGCCACCTTTGAAAATAAGTCCAGTTATCAAAAGAGAACGAAAATTGAATTAAAAGTGAATTAAATTTAATTGAAATAAATAGAACGTGGATATAAGTTTGCAGGGAAAGTCATGTGCTGCCCACATCAGATTTTTTTTTTCTTTCGTACAGGTACTTTCAGAAAACCACCCCTCACCGGTTACATAGACGGCTATAACTTTACACACTTACAGTATCTACCACGGGACTAGCTGATTTTAATTTTCAACTAAGACAATTGCTATCGGCGATAAGCGTTATACATTATTTAATATAGTAAAACTTAGGGAAAAAAGTTGCACTTAATTTTTAAGAATTTTATTTTCTCCGACTTTGTCAAGTTTAAATACAATATAGTTCCGATAGTAATCAACTCGCTATGAGAAATTGAAGATGTTTCGTATTTGATAAAAAATCCTTTTGCTAACCCAGTATCACTTTTGCTTTAAATTTTGCAATCAATTTTCAATGACCCATCCTTTAAATATCCATTTCTAACAAGATTGTAATGGCTACTTCTAATTGTGCATTAAAAATTTCTTATTTAGTGCATTATAGTATATTTTTACTTTCCTTGCAATACATGGTAATGTATAGGGAAAGTATTGGAATCATGCCGAAAATCGCAACTCGAGTTTTCGACGGATCTACACGTTTCGAGACCTCTAGAATACGAAAAAAACATTTTTAGCGTGACGTCTGTGTGTGTGTCTGTGTGTGCAGATTTTGTATACACTCTAACTAAAAAACTAATGGACCGAATTTCATAAAGTTTGGTAAGTCAGTCACTTGTGGGCGAATCTGGCGCTGATTAGTTTTGAGTACGATTTGGGATAAAAGAACCCGTCTTTTTTTGCGAAATGGCCCGCAAAAGCTTGTATCCACTCTAGCTAAAAAACTAATGGATTGTATTTCATAAAATTCGGTAGATACGTCACTTATGGGTCACTCTGGTGCTGAATAGATTTTGGTACGATTCGGAAAAAAGTAGCCTGCACTTTTTTGCCAAATGGCCCGCAAAACTCGGGAAAATGTAAAATAAAGAACTACATATGCTCAAATATATCCAATAAATGCTTGTTTTATACGCAATTTTTAACGAAGAAAAGAAGAAGACCAACCCCATTACAGTAGGACTAGCCGTTCTCGAGAAATTTTAGTTTTTTCGTATTTTCTCTACTGCACCTTTGACAATAAGTCCAGTTACCGAATGAGAACGATAATTACATTAAAAGTGAATTAAATTTAATTAAAATAAAGAGAACGTGGAAATAAGTGTGCAGGGAAAGTCATGTGCTGCCCACATCAGATTTTTCAAGTACTAGGGGGCAACTGCGCCCTAATCGCTCACTTCTCGATTCTCCTCTCCTCGCTTGACCCCGGTAGCATGGGACTGCATCCCATGATTGCAGTCGGCATAGCATTTTGATGACTGCTTCACTGATGATTGATGATTTTGATGCTTCAAAACATTTTGATGAAATAATTCGTTCTCCAGCAATGACAGTGCATGACAGCAAAACAGGTTGATTTGTGTGATGGCCTACGTAAAATAAATTCTAAAAAAAAAGTGTTGAAATGGGCTCAGGACAAGCGTATTTATCAGTCAAAATCACGAAATTGAAAATATTCGGGAAAACAACGCTTTCTCTATACAACAGTATGAGACAGCAATAAAAATGCATTCGCTATGATCCAACGACGCTAATGTAATGAATGAGCTAGCTTCTTTACATTATTTGTCTATATTTTTTTTAAGTGTGTCTAAAACTCCCTCTTTTGTAGTTTAAAGTGCATAAAATATTTTTTAGCAGGAGCAAGTGAAATTCATGCTCTCACTCACTTAAGCTCATTACCTGTGCCTGCAGAGCAAGTAAAAAATCCAGTTTGTTCAGGGTATTATGGTAAATCCATGGAGATTATGAACGCCTGAAAGTGAAATTTCCAGAAAAACAAGTGGAAATCTTTAGTGAACGCCCTAAACCCCTCTAAAATTCGATATTAAATCAATATTAATCATATTAACACCTAAGCTCTATCTATAGCCGAGTTTGAGATATAGATGTTTCAAGGAAATTGTAAATTTTTGAATCAGTTGTGCCATCTATAGGATCGAAAGTTGAGACCCAGACTGTCCGACCTATCAGAAAAGTGTAAGGTAACCGTTTGAACGGCCAGGAAGTGCCACCCAATTTAAACCGGAACCCAGTGGGGGAGGCATCTACAGGGACCGTACCCTCCTTCCTCTACCACCAACCTCTCGGAAGGACTTACGGACCCACATGTTTAACGTGATCGTACTCCGCATGAACATGGCGGCAGTTGTGGCAGCGTGCAAACCACCGGGGTATCGCGTCTGAAATGTGCCAACAGCACGCGGTGTTCCCAGGTGGTCACCCACCCAAGTACTAACCGCGCCCGATGCTGCTCGACTTCGGTGATCTAACGAGAACCGGTGTTTTCAGCACGGTAGGGCCGTTGGCACCACTATGGAATCGAAAGTGGAAATCCTTAATGAGCCCCCTTTGGAATTCGATTCAGAATCCATATCAGTCAGCATCCAAGCTTTATCTGTAGCCAATCCTGAGAAATAGACGTTTTAAGGGAAATCATTGAACCGAAAAAAAAAAAGAAACCGCAAATGGAAATCCTTAGTAAGTAACTTTACATCCATCAGAATTTAATTTTGAATCAGTTGGCATCATAGTTCTATCTATAGCCAATCTTAAGAAATATAAATTTCAAGCAAATTTAAAATTTTTGAACCGAAAATGGGAAAAGAACCGGAAGTATAAATCCTTTATGAACCCCTATCTCCTCCGGAATTTGATGCTGAATGTCTATCAGGCATCATCTAAGCTTTAACAGCAAATCTTGAGAAATAGATGCTTCAAAACAGTGTTTTGTAAAAACAATAGTATGGCAACCTTTTTGTCACCAATTAGATGCTAGAAATCAGTGTTTTATTTGAAATTCTAATTTATAACACCCTCTGTCTTATTAATGAGCAATCAATTGTACAATGGCAATTAAAAGTAATTAATGAGCAAAAATATTGGATTCATGAACATGCAGCTCTTAAAATGATTTTTGAAAACTTATTTCTTAAACCGTGCACTTGATGGTCTTAAATTTTACTAAAATATCTCCCCAAAGTAAGTATACTTTAAGAATTTTACACTGAAAAATATTTTTCCATTAAATTCTTTACAAAATTCCTGAAAATTTTCTTTCCACGTATCTAAACGTCCACTTAAATTTTCCAAATGCGGTGTTTTCTTCCTTCCTAATTTATCTGCGCCATTTCCAAAGAGATCTTTTTTAAAAATCTTCCCCATCTTTCTCAAACTGGATTTAGCGACAGAAACGGTTAATTGTGATGATCCCTATATTTTTCCCCACCGAATGAAAATATCCCTTTCTTGAAACTTAAAAATTCAAAAGCTTAAACTGCGCACAGAGATAAAAGGGGCGGCAGAGGCTGGAGAATCCTATTTGCCCTTTAATTCAATTTCATTTCTCCCTAATAGAGTTATTTCCAGGAAAGACCCAGTTCTCAAAGAAAATGGATTTTGTAAAGAATCGATTTAACTATCCATTTGGTTAAAATGGAGAGTATCAAAAACATTTAAAATCGATTATTATTTTTGAATTATTCGATAATGGAAAAATTAAAACTGAATCACATTCTTCTTTCAAGATCTTAAGACAGATTATATTTTTTAAAAGCATTCAACACGAATGCTTTAAAAATAGAAGGTTGAGGTCAGTTGAAGATCTTATTTTAATTCGATTTACGCAGAAAAGAGCTTCTGATTTTTGCTTTACCTACACTGTGATCAATATGTGTGTGTATGCGCGTGGTGTGTGTGAAGTTGAATGCGTAGTTTGTATATGTATAATTGAATCTGTAGTCTGTGTGTGGTTATATGTGTAGTTACATGTGCAGTTGTGTATGTAGTTACAGGTTGTGTGTGTAGTTATATAGTTGCACAGTTGTGCGTGTAGTTTCATGTGCAGTTGTGTGAGTAGTTTCATGTGCAGTTGTGTGTGTAGTTGCATGTGTGTGTAGTTTGTGTGTGTGTAGTTTGTGTGTGTGTAGTTTGTGTGTGTGTAATTGCACGTGCAGTTGTGTGTGTAGTTTGTGTATGTGTGTGTAGTTTCATGTGCAGTTGTGTGTGTAGTTTGTGCGTGTGTGTAGTTGCATGTGCAGTTGTGTGTGTAGTTGCATATGCAGTTGTGTATGTAGTTTGTATGTGTGTGTAGTTGCATGTGCAGTTGTGTATGTAGTTGTGTTTCTGCTTGTTGATGTAGTTGTGCATATAGTTGCATGTGTGTACAGTGGTATGTATGTAGTTGTGAATGTGCTAGTGTGTGTGTGTGTGTGTAATTGAAATTATGTCTGCAGTGATGTCTGTTTTTGCTCGTTCCACATACAAATCTATATTTTTGACCAATGTTTTTCAAAGTTGATGCAATTACACTTTAGTATATCGTGGGTAACGGCGTCTACGTTTCGAGTTTCCAGAAACCTGAGTTGTCAAGTGATAAATAATACCATGAAAATAAACTTAACAATGCACATAAACATAAAAACAACTATTGCTTAACAATGGAAATCAATAATTTCTATACCGCAAAAAATCTGCAATAACAATAAAATATAAACAACTTTCACAATAAAAAAAAGATATCTGCCTGTGTGCAGCGCAGCTTAAAATCAATACCTCGTACACTTACTAAATTTGATACAGAGATAATTCTGGACAGTCCCCAAAGACGCCTTGGAGAGATTTATTTCTAATCAAATTTAATTTTTACTTACTAATATTCTTTACAGAAAATGGCGAGGCGGATCCGCAATGCAGCCGGTATTATGATTTCCCTATTTATTGCAGACTAATTGACCCGACATTTTCGGAGATCGCCAACTGTGATAAATGTTGCTTATATATAACTGCGATTTTATGCTGCGATAAATTGATTAGGAATGTATACGAAATTTTAACTTTCTCAATCCTATAACTATATGTTTAAAATTAGATATCAGAGATATATCCCCATGATTATCTGTGCAAAAATTATGCGATTCAGATATTTACACGAGTTAGGATTTTGTTCTAATAATTAAACGAGTTAAGATTTCATTCAACGTGGAATTTTTTTCATTTTATTGGTGTTGTTGATAGAAGAATTTAAGAACTCGTTTAGGATGAGTATCACGCACTGAGAACACAGAGAACAGCGGTGCACGCACACGCGTAGTAATCACGAAAACAGGTTCAAAAATCTGATGTGGGCAACACATGACTTTCCTTATATAATGTAATGAATTTACTACTTTTACAGTAAAAAAATAGGTTTTTCTTATAGTAGATACTAATATTATTTCCAAGTTATTGAATTTTCGACAATTAGTCGTCATTTTCATTGATTTAGCGTCATTTTTATCCATTTGGCGAGATTTTCGTTAATTTGGCAACATTTCAAAAAGTCGCCAAGTTGGCGACATTCCGCCAAATTCGTCGCCAAAATCTCGCCAAGCGTTATAGATGAAGAAATAAGTTGTTCTTACAGCAGATAAATGACTATTGGCGTTCAAATACAAAAGTGTTACTCAAAGTATATTTTTTCATGAATGGAACGAGCTAGATCCACGAGAATGATGTCACCCAATTTATCCCATGGTATTACATATTAAGAGTGAACATGTTTCTCAAGAGTAAATATTTTTTTTTTCACTTTTAATGACTTTTTAATATTTTTTTTGAAAAATGTGTAATATCTCGAGAACGGTTCATATTAGCGTTCTAAAATTTATGTCAATCGTTTTCTAATGAAAAATTACATAAGAAATGTCTATTTGCGTAACTTTAATAGTGGTTTTGATTTTTTGACGATTTATTCAACATTCTATTCGAAAATTTAGGGGGGTTCTGAACATTCGACTGCGTATAAAAACAATAGGCTTCCAGTGTTTACGGATTGTGATTTTTGTACCAAATTTCGTTCGAATCGGTCCATTCGTTCGTCAGTTATCGTCTCCACAGACTCACTGACACACACACAGACACACACACACACACATACTTTCACACACACACACAGACAGACATCACTTCAAAAATGTTTGATTCGTGATCAGGGATGCTTGAAACGTGCTCTCCCGTCGAAAACTCAATTTCGAATTTTCGACCCCGTCACAATACTTTCCTTATACATTATGTATATAAGGAAAGTAAAAAGGTTTTCCTCCAAGGCAATCTGAGGGGTAAGACCTAGTGTTCTAACCTCCCATCCAGCACAGGTCGCTCTCACCATGGCTTTTAATATGTCCCATCCAGCAAATTCGCATCCGCGGAAGAGTGATGGACGGAATCATTCACAGGATAGGATCCAAAGAACACACGCCAAGTCGACCGCGGTCGCCAACAGTTCTAAGCTCCAACCACAATTTGGCCAATCCGCCACTTAGAAGGGTCTGATTTATGATATGAGGAAGGACACGAATACAGCTAGGCCTTTCTACCGCACTGTCAGCGATAATAAATGCGAAACTGATTCAATGATGCTGGTATTTGCAATGAGAGAACTATTCAAAGTTCCTACTCATTTAATAAAGTAATTATTCTACATATATTAAGTCTAGACACATTTTTAATAAAAGCATAGTTAAATTCTAACCTTCTTTAAAACAAAATATAATAAACGATGACAGTTTAATAACATTTGTAAATATTGCATATCTAAAAACATCAGAAGCATTTATAATTAAATTGCAGTTTTGAAGCAATCTAGACGAGCTTAAAGGAATAGAATTCCAGACTGAAAAATTCCAGACTGTGAACATTCCAGACTGAGCAATTTTTAGTAAACTAGTTAAAACCACGAAACGTTTAATTAGGATTTCAATGCCTCAGTTAAGTTTGTATAACATGTGTACAAAGTTTGAATTGAGACAAACTAAATTATTGCGTGTAGTATTTACTTTCAATGATAAATTTAAATATAATTTCCAATATACTGAACATGATTGTAATTTAATTCAAAATGCAAATACTAAACACACCAATGACGCAATCTCCGTAATAAAACAGATAACCATATCATTTAGTAAAATACAAATACAAAAAATTCATTAGACTAATCAATGCTAGGAGTAGAATTTTTTAGTGAATTACAATTGTAAATTGTGTTTGTTGAAATATGATAGTCATTGGAAATATGATAGTTATTCAAAACGATTACTGCTTGAAATCTGAACAAACTATGACTGTTTTAGCAAAATTTAAGTTTCAGAGAAATTTACAAAAGTGCAAATAATTCTTGTCTCAGGGGGAATTCAACCGCCTGTCTCCTGTTGGCCCTAAAACGCTCGATAATCGATTCTAGTGATTCACAACCAAGGTCCCCGAAATATTAGGGTTCCAAGAGTCTGTGTCCAGGGTTCCAAGAGCCAGGGTTCCACGAACCTGTTACCGAGGTTCCGCTAAAAATTTTACATGCTTGTGAAAACAGTAGCACTTGACAATTTTTCTTGTAATTGAGTAAAAAATAAAATTAAGGTTTTGACGTGATGATTAAATTAATACAAAACAAAGTTACAACATATGTGCTTAATGCATCTTTTTAACCATTAAGCCATATGTAAAGTGAAAATGTTTATTATTCTTTTATTGATAGTAATTACAATTAATAAATAGAAATAAACAGTGAATAAGCATGTAATATTTTATTTAAAGGTATGAGTTAATTATTATTTATTAGCCTTGCAATTATTCTCAATGTGTGCGGCTTTACGTTGGTAACTTGCGTTCTTCTCCGACATTTCAAATTTTTCGTGAATGTTTTCTGGAAATACCCTGGGCTAAAATTATTGAGCCCAGGCCTTCTATTTCTCCATTTGTTCATCATCAACACTTCCGCGAGCACACTTTGGATGTTCAGAGGCTGGATCAATTGCCAATTGGCCGGTGGACAAGCATTGCCAAACCGGACCTCTGGTTTATGCCTCTGTCACACTTATGTTTTCATCAACATCGACAAGTGTTGGTGCCTTCTTCATCTTCGACACGTACCTCCGTATGCATTACGTCGTCACTACAGTTGAACTATGATGAATATGAGGTTGGCCTATCCTCTGCGTCGTCCAAATGTTGAACTACAGTTGAACTATGATGAATATGAGGTTGGCCTATCCTCTGCGCCGTCCAAATTAGTGCGCGGGCTTGACCTATAGGGGTATTTCATCATAGTTCATTACAAACGAATCGATCTTTCAGCGGTGTGGACAGAAACAGAGAGTGCCTCTGATAAAAATATATTCATTCGAAGAACCAAACGGTTCATCATAAGTTTGCAATCCAACCTAAAGGTTGATTATGATGAGTTATTCTTGTAGAGAATCCATGATACTATGGATTCTCTACAAAAATAACTCATAGGTCATCCAATTTATCCTTGCGGTTTCACGGGCCTAAAGCAGAAGATCTTGCAGCAATATCATGGGTTGCAATCCAACCTAAAGGGTGATTCTCCACGATACTATGGATTATCTATAAGAATAACTCATAGGTCATCCAGTTATTCTCGCGGTTGCACGGGTCTCAGTCAGAAGATCTTGCAGCAATATCATGAGTTGCAACCCAACCTAAAGGTTAATTCCTCCATGATACTATAGATTCTTTACACGAATAACTCATAGGTCATCCAATTATCCTTGTGGTTTCACTGACCTAAAACAGAAGATCTTGCAATAATATCATCGATTGCAATCCAACCTAAAGGGTGATTCCTCCACGATACTATGGATTCTATACAAGAATAACTCAGTCATCCAATTATCCTTGCGGTTTCACGGGAATAAGTCAGAAGATGTTGCAACAATATCATGAGTTGCGATCCAACCTAAAGGATGATTCCTCATCCATGATAAGAATAACTTATAGGCCATCCAATTATCCTTGCGGTTTCATGGACATAAGTCCAACGGTTTAAGACCGACTGAAAAACGGTTCAGTATACATACAAGTTTTCTTTCGCAAGACAAAAATGCTCCTAACAAATGCATATTATAACTGGCAAATACGACGGTTTATTAATTTAGTTCTGACAGAAACCGTTGTCAATTGCCTCTCCTCTTAAAACCAGTAAACCGTATAATGGAAACAATTCTTTATTCTTGAATAAAATATACACTAGAGAAAATATTTAAACTAATTCTAAATCTTTATTGCATTTCACAACTATGTTAAAAGGTATTTAAGAATCTCAAAGTAACTTCAAACAAGCTATGAAATTGACTTATATAAAAAGCAAAAGATCTTGCGACAATATATGAAATATTCAGCCCTTTTCAAAAGTAGAGAAGACAAATATTTAATCAGATAACAGACTTATCTCGTTTAAGTCAACAGTTTAATTTTTAAAAGTTGATAAGATTTCCAGAGATCAAACATTCTTCGGAATATTTAAATTAGGAGTAGGAAACGCACAATTTAGAACGTAAATTATGTATAGAGAGATATCTCAAGTGTGAACTGCGTGGTATTTTATATTGTGTATTAGGAGACTATTGTAATTTGTGTATAAAGTTCACATTTTGTCTCCATATAAATCCATTCTTTAGAATATATAAAACGTCAAGATTTCGGAATTTAATTTAATTATTGATGACGTTTCCGTTCTTAACAAGTAACTGGAATTTTTCAGCAATTTTTTTTTTCAGCAAAAGGCCTTGATTTGCAGGTTTGCAAATATTTATTTTTAAATCAAGAACACATTCGAAATTGAATTACAGCCATTTATCGAATATGTGAGACCAACGTGTTTGTGAAACGTTTTTCTACTCGTTCATTTTCAGAATATTTTTTTTATCATTTGTTGTAAATATAATCAGTGAATTAATTGGAATATAATCGGTGAAGTAATTTGGAATATAATCAGTGAAGTAATTGGGAATATAATTGGTGAAGTAATTGTGAATATAATCGGTAAAGTAATTGTGAGGTAATTGTGATATAATCGGTGAAGTAATTGTGATATAATCGGTGAAGTAATTGTGAATATAATCGGTGAAGTAATTGTGAATATAATCGATGAAGTAATTGGGAATATAATCAGTGAAGTAATTGGGAATATAATCGGTGAGGTAATTGGGAATATAATCGGTGAAGTAATTGGGAATATAATCGGTTAATTGTGAATATAATCAGTAAAACAATTGTGATTATAACTGGTAAAGTAATTGTGAATATAATAAGTAAGCAAGAAAAAACGGCCCCCATCAGAAGGGATACGGAAAAAACGATTCACCGTTGTGACAGTCATACCACACTCGACACCGGTGTCCGGTCTAGCCGCCAGCAGCGAATTAACAGGTAATCAAACTAAACACCGACCCACCCGCAGGTATATGGCAGAAAATAAATCGTTGTGACAGAGAGCCTGCTCTAACAATGTAACAGTTAAAGTGATTGTGAATATAATCGGGAAAGTAATTAGAAATATAATGGGTAAATAAGTGTTAATATAGCCGATAAAGTAATTGTGAATATAATCGTTAAAGTAATTGGGAAGATAATCGGTAAAGTAACTGAATATAATCGATATAAAGTAATTGTTAATATAATAACTGAAATAGCAGAATATAACCGAGTGTTTCCTTAATTCATAATATTTACAAATATTTAAGCCTGTCAAAAACAGGAAAACCAGCACTCTAAAAAAATAAGTTGCAACATTTAAAAATAAGGCTCTTTTTGTGTATGTACAGCGCAAGTACAGTGCTTAGCTTCGAAAATAATCGTAATAATCAAATATTGGCTGTTAGATTCTGACCCGGTATTGATAAGTGTATGCCAGCCTTTTGGTTACCGAGTAGATTACCAAGGATTTGGCACCAGGGGTTGTATCCCTTCATGGTAGAAGGATACAAACCTTAAAGGTTTGTTTGACCTCGTTTTCTTCGGAGAACCGCCAGCCAGCAAGAAATGTTTGGAGATACTTGAACACCTGAAAATCGCTTGGTGCTAAGTCTGGGCTGTAGCAAGGATGATCGAATTGTTTGCTCAAAGCCTAAAATCGTGAGGAAGTGTGGCGTTGCGACTGCAGTGTGCGGGCGGGCATTGTCATGAATTTTAGCCAATATTAGTCTGACGATGAATTTCAGCCGGTTTAATCATCGCATTCAAGAAACAGTTCACAGACCGCATTTCACATAAAAAGGGCATCTCCATTTTCTCAAACATTAGTCAGACCACACACTGAGGATGCACAATGCATCGTGCAAAATGCGGTTTGTTTAGAATAAAAACTGGTACCTACTGTCCATAAACTCAAGAGACATAGCAACATGCTGCACTAGAGACGCAAAAAATCATGAGAAAAACTGGTTTCTAGTGCATATTTCAGCAGCATACGAAATGCAGTACAGGGCGTACAATGCATCCTGAATCCTTAATGTGTAGCCTGCCTTATTAACACACACCACGATGCATACGGTCTATTTGAATGTCTAAAAATGGCGTCCGTTTCTTATCAAAGAATCAACTAACTCGGCACGCATGCGCATCATCACGACAACAGCGCTACAGCGGTAATATTTGAAAACATGTTTAACTTTCTGGATATCCCTCGTATATATGTAAATTATATAAAAATTCTGAATTAATCAAATACATTATAATTAACAAAATGAAATGGGCATGACATTTATCAAGAATAGATGACAGAACCAAAAACAAAATATATTTATGTCCACACCAATCGGGAAAAGAACTAGAAGAAGACCTTAAGCCGAGATGGATCGATCGCGTAACTGAAGGATTTTGAAGTGTTAAATACTGTATAAAAATTGATGAAGTATTGCTCCAAAGGGGACAGCTTGGAACGAACTGAGTTCTGAGGAAGACCATGGTCTACGGTGGGCTGTTGAGTCATTGATCATAATGATAGCAAATTTTAACATTATCGTAGTTTTGTGAACTCCTTATCGAAGGAGGTAAAAAAAACGCTAAATTGGTCTACGAATTATAGAAGCGTGATTCGTATAGATACATTACTTATAATCATTCTCTGCGATCATTAAAATGCTACCTTCACCAAAACGTGTATTCTATGTGTACAACACACGCGACGCTCTCATACATTTACACAAGCAAAAAAAAATAAGTGTTGTGTGACTAAAGCTAATGTAGGTTCAAAAGCACTACGACATTTTTTAAAACCATTTTATTATACCTGTGCAGCGACGATTTATGCGAATATGTCTACTCCCCCATTAATGATTCTTAAATGGAAGGAAAGGTAGATATATTACGGATATAAAAAAAAACTTCAGTAGAATTTCAAGAAATAAATTCTTACGGTTGCTCTCAGTATAAGGATATTAACGATCACGAAAGCTGGAGTTTTGAGAAATGTATTTTTACAGTCGTGTAATGGTTTAATCTATTTTCTAGTGAATAACATGAGGTATTATACAACGCGATGTATTTTTTAAATATAACTAGATGTTTATGTCCTCATCATACTATGCCCCCCTGTCATATGCCTCCATCAAAGCAAGGCCACACGCGGATGAAGCGCAATTTTCTGATCAATATATTTAATCACTAATATTAGTATAAGGTATCTATCTGATTGATGCTTTTAATTACTAATAGTAGTAAGGAGTCACCTTAACAAACATTAATTACACGATTTGTTAACAAAACACAATTGCATTACAACACCCTTGGCCCTCCCCCTCTCCCCAGTTGAACGCAAATCCTATAAAAATGCAATCCTAAAAAACGCGTAGTTCCACAAACAGTAAAAATCACTATAATTTGAAACAAGGATATTAAATTAATAATTATCAGAATGAGACAGTAGTTTTCAAAAACATAAATTTAATTTTCGCAAAACCCATCGCCAATTTGTTGGCATCTCCCAGAAGTCGACAAATTAACGAACGATATTACCCAAATTTTGTCGCCAAACGTAATAGATAGATTTAAGTACTGACCTTTCTTATGTCTCCTCATATACCCCCTATCATTAAGTTTAAAAAAAAAAACCTGAAATAACTTGAGAAATTCTCAACAACATCTCTAGATTCTCGAATGTTCCCACATACACGAAGTTGTAAACATGTCGCCACGTTTATCAACAAGTTCCCCAAATTTGCCGTCACGCCTAATAGACGAGCAGTGATACTGGCTTAATTCGTAAATTTCTAAAATTTTCAGCAAAATTAACACAGTACAAGAAAGGGATCCATATCGGTTAGTTCTATTCTATGCGCGCTGTTAATGTTTTATGGGCTTCAGCATGAATAAAAAAAAATATAAAATTTTACATTTAGAAAAACGTGTGCAATACAAGACACGCAAGAATTTCATATTAATACCATGGGAAAATGCGGAGCGCAGTGTGACTAAAAGCAATGCAGTTACACGCGCAGTACAAAATTATTTCAACCATTTCTATTATACCGTGAAGGCCACGATTTATGAGAACGTCTTACGCACTTTAACTTTTGCTTAAATAGAAGCGGAGGTAAATAAATTAAGGATAAAAAAAATCTTTAGTTTCATTTAAAGGAATAAATTATTAAGGTCGTTTTCAGCAAGGATTTTAACGATCACGAAAGCATGGTTTGAAGAAATATATTTACGGAGTCTTGCGATGGTCCAATTTATTTTATACGGATAATAAAATACGAAAGATTGATATGCTGTGTCTATTCCTGAAAGACAAAAAGGCAAGATAATTTTAATCGGAGAAAATTGCAAATTAGGTCAGTTAAGGGGGAAAATCTTGTCCCATGGATGAATAATTTCCCGCCTTGTTCTGAAAAATTCCAGAAACAAATATCTATGAAGACATTGCAAATCTAAATTTTTCGTTACATTTGGACGAATGTCTTTCCGAAACCCCTCTCCAAGAGGAATAACCATTCAAAATGTCGCTAAAATATGACTCTACTTGTCTAGATCCAGAGTAGGCCCGGTCGAAGATCAAGAGTAGGCCCAGCCCAAGATCAAGAGTAGGCCCGGCCCAAGATCAAGAGTAGGCCCGGCCCAAGATCAAGAGTACGCCCGGCCAAAGAGCCCCCCAGCTTTAATTTAAAACAGGAAGCTTAACGCAGCTGTTAACTCTGTCTAATATCTATCCTTTTAATTTTCATGAGGCTATGCAAATAAGAAGTATGTAAGGAAAAGTATGACCCGAGATTTAAAATACTAACTCTTGAACTAAAATCGCTTGTTTTTATTTTTTAATTTGGGATGAAATAATATGAGTCTAAAACATTTCAAAATTAAAAAAAAAAATAGATTTTTATTTATTTACAAGAAACCTGAAACACGTTCAAGTGGTTTGTAAAGGAGTGTGATAGGTGTATAAAGAAATATGAGAGGAGTGTGAAAGAATGTGAAAAAAGGGTGAAAAAGTACAAGGAGTTTACAAACATTTTAGAGAACTATAAAAAGAGTATGAAGACATGCTAAAGGTGTGTGAATCACTGTGAAGGATGTGCGAAGCAGTGTAAGGAACGTGTAAAAGATTGGAGAAACATATGAAAGAGTGAAATGAGTGTATGGAGCTGTAAGAGAAGTGTAGAGTGCGAGAGGCGTGTCAAGAAGTGTTGTTGTTGAGACCCAGACCGTCCGACCTACCAGAAAGGTGTAAGGTAACCGTTTGGACGGCCGGGAAGTGTCACCCAATTTAGACCGGAACCCAGTGGGGGAGGCATCCACAGGGACCGTACCCTCCTTCCCCTACCACCAACCTCTCGGAAGGACTTACGGACCCACATGTTTAACGTGATCGTACTCCGCATGAACACGGCGGCAGTTGTGGCAGCGTGCAAATCCAGCGCGCAAAACCACCGGGCTACCGCGCCCGAAATGTGCCAACAGCACGCGGTGTTCCCAGGTGGTCACCGACCCAAGTACTAACCGCGCCCGATGCTGCGTGACTTCGGTGATCTAATGAGAACCGATGTTTTCAGCACGGTATGGCCGTTGACCCTGTGTGTAAAGAAGTGAGAAAAGCGTATAAAGGAGTATAAAGTAGGAAGGGGTGCGAATTAGTTTGATGCTATCTACAAGCAAAAGCTTCAAATTAGGAGATGAGAAAGCAAAACTTCTTAGAACCATAGGAGTGCTAGACTGGGGTCTTGGATCGAAAGAAAGAGTTTGCATAGTTTTAGTCCTGCTTGGGCAAAAAATTTACTGTAAAGAACTGTTAAAATATTTTTAAATCACAAAAGTCAACGATAAGAGGCGTTTCAGATCATGACATCATACTTTTGCAAAAATGAGAATGAAGTGGTTAGCATTTTCTCTTGTTATAGCTCATCAGCACCAACTAACCATTAAGTACACAATCAGGTACAAAACATACGAGTACTGCGCACCGTAGGTTTTTGAATCTTTGTGGTGAATTACAAAAATGGTTCTACTATGTATCTAACAATAGAATTCATAGAAGAGTAAGCTCTAACTGCATGAGACTGCAAGAAGAACATCATCCTAACATATTTCGTTTAAAGTGTAAATTAAATAATTTTCAACATAACGATGTTTTTCTTTCATTCAATTTTTTTAATGATCAAATCCATTAAAAAATTCCATAATAAAAATATTTTAGCATTACGATTTTTTTTTCGAAATTTTGATTTATAAGAACAACGATTCTTATATTTTTCTATCAGTGTGGTTTACAGTGTTTATAATGGCAAATCTGATGAAACAAAGGCAAGGCAATGTGTTTGCGTTGCAAACCGGACTCCTAAATCTTTCTCTTGACTATATCACGTGCGTGAACTAACGCACTATAAAATAATGAAAAATTAGAAGTAAAACAAAAAAACAAAATTAGAAGTAAAACAAAATTATAGTACGATACTATGAATTTCATTTTAATGCGAGAGCACACCTCTACATACGTAAAAATGTAATAAAATGCAGTTAGTGGTATTTTCACAAAATACATTTTTAAAAATAGCTACTACATTTTCCTTCTACTTTCAAAGTGCATAAACTCTGCCCTTGCATTTACCTAAACGTGTGTTATAGATAGCACGCAAGGCCTACAAACTAGTACCACAAAAAAAATGAGAACATGATGTAATCTAATATAGCACTATAAGTGCCTCAAAATTATTTTAACCATTTTTATTACACCAACGACGATTTATGAGAATGTCTTCTCCGCCTTAACGGTTCTCAAACAGAAGCGCAGGTAGGGTATTAAGGAATAAAAAATTCAGTTTCATTCGGAGGAATAAATAATTTCCCATACTTCCAGTAGGGATTTTAATGATCACGAAACGGGGTTTGAGGAAATTTCTGTGGCACTTTTTGTTTAATTTTTTCACTAGATGGGGAAAATACGGTTTACCGTTGTGCGTTCTTAAAGGCCAAAATAATATTCATTCTCTGGTTGGGAAACTTAAAGATCATGGTAATGTAAGAATTTATCCATGTAGAAATTAGTATTAAAGTTTGATGTAGTGAGTATGAGTCCCTGCGAATAGAAAAAAAATAAAAATGCACCACTCAACATTTTCATCTCACAGCACACAAAACTGAAGTTAATAAATTAAAATTTTTGTGCCACATTAAAATGCACACAATCAGTGTTTCTTTCAGGAATACCTCCGGGGGGGGGGGGGGGGCGAAGCTCCCCCGGAGACGAGTATTCGCCCCCCCCCCCCGGGACATTTTATATTAACCTAGTTTCTATTATTACATTTGTAATACCAGAAATGTAAAAGATCAGAGATTTGGAAGGATTAAGAAATGAGGGAGCGAGAAATGCGGGGGAAATGATTTTTCCCACTTTAGTATTCTGTGTGTTGCTTGTTGCTCGGAGTTGGTCAGCAGTTGGAGTCCAAGGTTAGAGTCCAGTCAGGCTGTGAAGTTGGACATTTTGTAGAACAAGGCAGGAGAACAGTTTTGTAAATGGTGTGTGAGAAGCTTTCAGATTCATCTGGTGTTGAGATAGTGAAAAACCCGAGGATTCTTCCAAGATGTGAAAGATTATTATCAGGTACATTTTAATTATATGAGGATAATATCAAAATTGTGTTAAATTAAAAAAAGGCTAATTAACGCGTCCCACCAAGTGTTCCAACCGAATATTACTATGTCTGGCATTACATCTCGCTAGTTAATTAAGTGTCTGAAGAAGAATGATAGAATTTGTAATATTAAAAATAATGATGTAACATTGATGATGTGTATTAAATAAATTGAAGATTGTTCTATTTACCCTTAGATCGGACTTTTGAATGTCTATAAGATATATATATATATATATATATATTTATATTACTTAGTATCCTGTTATGCAAAATTTAGGTGGGTTCTGCGGCCACCAAAGCAATGTACTAACCCAAACTACTAATGGCTGTAGTTAATAAGTTAAATGATATAGAGTACACCTTTTTTTTAAGATAAGTAATTAACTAAATCAATACGGCACAACATTTCTCCCTTATTATTACTCCCTTAAAATTGCTCCCTTAAAATTTCATTCGCCCCCCCCCCCCCCTCGGCTAAAAATTCCTGAAAGAAATACTGCACACAATTGTGCGATATATTTAAATCGCAATTATTTTAAAGTATTAGCTCTAAATATTTTTGTATTTCATGGTTTATGATATAGAAGTTTACACAAGTTTTTCGATGCAATAGCAAGAAAAACAAAAATGTATTTGAAGAAATTTGGAATGTAATAAAATTCATAACTGAAGTAAAATTCCTATTACCAAAATTTTTAAGTTAGGGATTTATTATTATTATTATTATTATTGTTTTAATATTGTTTGGTGACACCAAGTGCCGTGACACACCAGTTACGAATATCTAGAATAAAACGTCATTATTTACTTAGAATGTTTTCCTTGTTTGATTTTCTTTGTTTATGAGAATATCGATACAGATCGCTCAGTGTTTTCATTTTTTGTTGGTTTAATCGGTTGCTCAAGATCAAGTGGTGGCCATTTAGGTATAAAGTACTTTAAATAGAAATGAGATATTATAAAATATTATATGTATAGTTTTATAGTTTTTACTATTGGGCGAAATTTCTATCTTTTCTAAAGCCAATATTATACAGGTAGCAATTTTGCCGTCTTAGCTATTATCTCCTTAGCCCTCGGCTTTTCACTGCGAAGCCAGTTATGATTAGATTGGGAGAAGACGCGTGTGATGGTAGATTTCCAGAAAAAATTGCAACTAGCTATTTCAGCAATTACTACACCAGGGTCTCCTCACAATTTTCAATAGAGATGCTGAAGTGTTATCCAAACAAATTCTACTTGTAATACCGCTATAAGCTACATCATTTATATATTGTAGATGCTGTGGGATTATGATACGTCTTGGACACTGTATATGATGTGCAACTACTTCAGGTAAGTTGGAAGATTTTCTTATGAAAACCAGCCACTGTATCGTGTTTAGAAGGGGAAGGGATATTTATCCACCCAATACTGGTGATGCAGAATTTTCTATAAAGAATCTCTTAGGCATTGTAGGCACCACCCCGAGGGTGGAGTTGCAGAATTTTTTGCGATACGCCAGAATCATTAACAATCTTAAGATATGAAAAGAGTGATTTATAGTCAGGAAGAGAACTTGTCCAATGGCATCTTCATTTTGACAGCTACCCCTCATATACAATTAATACAAAAATATTTTACAAGCAGCTTTTTTTGTTGTGCAGCTTGGATTACAGCTGATAATGATCTCTGCCGTTCCGTGACGAAAGCCTGCTAATATCAGACACCCGTAATCTCAAGATACAAGAATGAGTCCAAATTTCGTAACTAACACATTGATTTAAAAGCATTAACAAGAGTAAACAGGAACAACATACAGCGAATAGTTCAATAGCTATCTTACAAGATAACTAAACAACTGTCAGATACAATAAAACAGCAATTAGATTCTCAATTAATTCACAAAATTTGAAATGTTATTCTCAATTCACAATTCATTTTAGCTCGTATCACGTTAACTGCTCTCCAACTGAGCGATGATTCGTTTTATATACTCTCCACAGAACTCTCTAGAATGTGCTCGTATCTCCAATAATATTCGATACTTTGAGAAATTTCTAGTACATTCGAAAAGTCGCCAAATTGAGGATAAATCTAATAACATCACCCCAAGTCAAAATATGACAATCCCACTTTCGCGTAATAGGAATGACTGCCTGTAAAGGTTGTTTTACAGTGTAGATAGGCAAAGCACAGTGAAGGCATTTTACATGTTAGTAGCACTATTTATAATGATAATTGCCTATTAAATGATAATTGTCTATTTGAACGTTTTTCATCTGTAGGCTACAAATATCAAAATTTTATCTATCAGTTATATCTATCAGAAGGTGTGGTAATAAATTTGGTTTTAATGCCTCTTGGGAAAGGATTATTAAAATGAACGTGTCCGCGAAGTACAAAATGTTGGAAATAAATTTTCTGATTACTGATTACAGGAGGGCTTCTTTCTTTGTCAAAGCCTGCTTTAAACTCTGTGTCGAATCACTGTTTTTAACGTATAAAATGATTTTTAGTGACGTTTGAAACCCCTGGATCAAGTCTTCAAATCGTCTTCATACAATCTCAGCCATAGTCCAGAAGTAACTGACAAAGACGACGAAGGTTGAATCATAGAATTGGTTCTGTTTGGAATACATAAGCAACATAAAATCGCTTTTTTATATCATTTTTTGAAAATTTGTTAGGATGATGTTATTTATCTTTTTGAACACCGTTTTGTTTTATGTCGATTTGTTGAATACTTAAATATGACAAATAAAAGATTCATTTTTAAAATTTACTCGTTGAGATGCATAAAATAATGTATATACAAAATGGCTGCAGATATTAAATTACGTTCAGTCTATTGTCAGAGTGTTTCAGGTGATTTATAGCCACGTTGGTAGAATAAAGGGAAAGTTCTTGGGGGAAAATCGGAGCTAAAGTGCACAAGATACAAGGCATTTATTTATTAACAATAACCCGTACCTCGCTAGATCGATGAGAATCAGTTAAGCATGTGGATTCCAAACCACAAATTTAAAATTCTATACAAAACCAAAACTTTTTTCTTTTTCAAAAGAAAGGAAAACACGGAAAGAACTAAAAATCACAAAAACAGAGCTTCCACCACGTTGAACTGCTGTCAGGAGACTCAGAAAAGAAAAAAATATTACCATTTGCCTTCCTGGGCATTTTTCTTTTCTTTCATTACATTACATACCATAAAACTCGCACTGCATTGACAACAGTCAGGTAGGAGTCTTTAAATTACAATTCTCTGCGAGCTTGACCACCTGCAATTTATCCCACGTGATCACAGAGAATGCAACGGGGAAAGGTGGGGAGAGAAAAGGGGGAAAAAAGTAAAAATAAAATCCCTTAAGAGAAAATAGACTGTCATTTTCTGACGGAATTAATGGTGGAGATAAGGTACAGATTGTGATCTTTTGTTGCCACGAAACGGTTCATTTAATGAAAATAAATAAATAAATAAACCATTTTAAGCAAAGAAGAAAATCAAATCAAGAGAGGTAATGGATGAAGTCAGCGGTTTCTAAACTTTTTTTTTTTTTTGGAGCAGAACATTTCAATTCGTAAATATCCACGAAACACGTCACTTTGAGTTCATTTAAAACTTTACAAAACTCGGTGTATTAATATATTAGAAAAAAAAAAATATTCTACAAAATAATAGAAATACTAGAAACTTATTTGCATTAATGAATGATTAATAATTTAACATGTATATATGACAAAAAAGTTCTACTTTATAAGATTTCATACATAGGTCTATTTTTATCACAATCAGCATACAATTACAAAAAAATATTTTATATTAGCTTTCCCCCGCGAGCTATTTTATTTTTTTAATTTTTGTAAACATTCATAAAAATTATTTTTAAGTTGGTAACGTGTCTGTGACGCCAATGAATTGGAATTATTTGCCTGATCTATATTAATAATATGTTATTTTAATTATGTACCTTTTGCATCCATACCTTAATCTAAATGTATATTTTTACAGTGTAACAATATTATGGTTTTACAGTGCACCAATTTCTTATTAACTATATCGTATATTTAAAGTATAATTTTATTAACATATTAAACATCGAATAACGTTCATTCTAATCATGGAAATTACAAAAAGTAAGTGTGACAAAACAAGGAAGCGTTCGTTCTCATTTATAAGAATTTGTTTATTTTATCCTGACAAAGGAAGCGTTTTCTGCTTCTGAAACTAGCTCATTCTTTTGTTCCACGCTGCTTCACACTGATTTTTTTTCAAATGCATATTACTTTCCTTATATACATAATGTATAAGGAAAGTATTGTGACGGGGAAAATTCGAATTCGAGTTTTCGACGGGAGAGCACGTTTCAAGCATCCCTGATCACGAATCAAACATTTTTGAAGTGATGTCTGTGTGTGTGTGAAAGTATGTATGTGTGTGTGTGTGTGTGTGTGTCAGCGAGTCTGTGGAGACGATAACTGACGAACGAATGGACCGATTCGAACCAAATTTGGTACAAAAATCACAATTCGTAAACACTGGAAGCCTATTGTTTTTATACGTAATCGAATGTTCAGAACCCCCCTAAATTTTCGAATAAAATTTGGAAAAAATCGTCAAAAAATCAAAACCACAAATAAAGTTACGCAAATAGAAATTTCTTATGTAATTTTTCATTAGAAAACGATTGGCATAAATTTTAGAACGCTAGCATGAACCGTTCTCGAGATATTGCACATTTTTCAAAAAAATTATCAAAAAGTCATATAAAATGAAAAAAAAAAATATTTCCTATTGAGAAACATGTTCACTTTTCATATGTAATACCATGCACTAAATTGGGTGACATTATTTTCGTAGATCTAGCTCGTTCCATTCATGAAAAAAGATACTTTGAGTAATACTTTTGTATTTGAACGCCAATAGTCATTTATCTGCTGTAAGAACAACTTATTTCTTCGTCCATAACGCTTGGCGAGATTTTGGCGACCAATTTGGCGGAATGTCACCAACTTGGCGACTTTTTGAAATGTTGCCACATTAACAAAAATCTCGCCAAATGGATAAAAATGATGCTAAATCAATGAAAATTACAACTAATTGTCGAAAATTCAATATCTTGGAAAGAATATTAGTATCTACTATAAGAAAAACTTATTTTTTTTTTTACTGTAAAAGTAGTAAATTCATTACATTATATAAGGAAAGTCATGTGTTGCCAACATCAGATTTTTTTTACACCAATTTGAACACATTTTAATAATACAAAAATGTTCGTTCGAAATGTGCTTATCGTCTTATCGTAAAATGCATATTTCCCGCGTCCAAAGTATCTTCCAGAATTTTCTTGAAAATAAAACTTTCTCTATATCCAAGTACAAGAAAGCAAAAATATACATAGTAACCAACAAAAGTAGAATTAAAATGCAAATGTAAAGTTTCGGCTCGCGTCTGTAGTGGGCCGAGCTCAACGGAGATTTTTGCAAATGTTCTAAAAGGAGAATTTATGAAACATTTTTCTGGGAAGGGTATTCGAAGAAAAAGCCTAATCGTTCCGTAGCACGTACAGCGGAATTCACTGAAATGATGCCAACAAAGGTGCCTTAAAATACAAAGCAACTCTTTCTGACATTTTGTTTCTTGAGCAAACCCATTCTGACTCATTTTTTTCTCCCTCGAGTTTACTATTTAAAGATCTGAAGTACAAGGTAAGGCACCACTCGACTTTCTCATGCATTCATATTTCGTATATTGTTTAGACCCGGCTGTATTCCAATCAGTATCTGCACGACAAAAAATCTGATGCGGGCAGCAAATGACTTTCGCTACAGACTCAAATTTCTTTTCTCTTTCCTGCTTTCACAATTTATTAAATTGAATTTAATTACGCAAAAACATGAAACTATACACAAAACAACATGAAATTATACACAAAAAACATGAAATCACACATAAAAAATTCTATTTTAGTTTTCGTTTACTGGAAGAAAAAAAACTAAAATATCTCGAGAACGGCTAGTCCTAGAGTAATGGGATTGGTTTTATTCTTTTCACCGTCAAAAATCACATTTAAAACAAGCATTTAATTAATATATTTAAACACAGGTAGCCCAGTATTTGTTGATTTTGACAATATTTTAAATTCGCAATAAAAAGGCAGGTACTCCACAAGTGGCTTACCTACCAAATTTTATGAAATTTGCTTCATTTGTTTTTGAGTTAGAGTGGACATACATTGCACAAATAGATGTCACACACAGACGTCACGCTAAAAATAGTTTTTGTGTTCTAGAGATCCCAAACCGTGTGAATCTGCCGAAAACTCGAGTTGCGATTTTCGACACGATTCTAATACTTTCCCTATACATTACCATGTATTGTACGGAAAATAAAATATGTTTTTTCGTGATTTTAATATTGCATATAAAACAGCATAATTTATTACTAGTTCCACCTACGAGTAAAATGTCAAAACTGAGCCCAGTCCATGTCAAAGAATACTTTTAAAAAACCATTTGCTTGAAAATCCAGTTCCTACAGAGACACAAAATGGTAGTTACACTGTCTTCACTATATTTCAGTCGAGCAAAAATAAGCTATGATATAACCCGCAATAGGGAAGAAAGATATTTCCTTCAAAACGGAATGATTTCGTATTATGTAAATGGTAAAGAAACGAATTTTCCGTAGAACTTTGTAAATATGATAAAAATAAATAGTTTTTCCCTTTGAATTTTGGGAACGCTAGTGAAGTTTTGTTTGCCTACATGTGTGTACAATACCGGTCATACTTTTACTTTGTACATAATGCATTTTCAGGTAAAGTATTGCAAAGGATTTTCACATTTTAAATCTCTTTAAATGCATTTCGATCATTTTTTAACACTTTCCAACATAGTTGAAAAGTTTTTATGACTTGTTCATGCTGTCTGTCTGTCCGTTCGCACGATAATTGCTGTAAAAATGACTTTATCGAAATGAAATTTTAGTTAGTTGTTGAAACGGTCTGTGGGGCATATGGGAATGTAAACATATAATATCCCCAAATTAGTTTTGGATTGAATCCGGGTTGAAGAAATGAAATACATTGAACCCTATGGGACCTCATTTTTCAAAAAATTTTTAAGCGAATTTAAAATTAACAAATTACTTCGAAAGTTTTAGGAAATATTCAAATTATCTCATAAAAAATATAAAAAAAAAACCAGCAAAATATATATTATAGTTTTTTAAATAAAAATTAAAATAATAATTACACCCATATTATATGAAGAGATCACGTGACCCACTTCAAAAAGTTCTTTTTAATTTATACTTAGTGTTGTATCAGTCCTAAAACCGCTTTATTTTTGCTTAAATTCTATGCATCTACATTCTGAAACAAAGCAATTACAATATATTTGAGTTTAAATGATCATTCAACTTTGATTACTTTTACAACAAAGCCTAATTTTCACTTATGGAGAATGTAAACACATAAATATGTAGGATGAGTTGTATAAGAATTGCTAAATTTCTTTAACGCAAAATTATTTAGCGTTGGTGTCTGCAATATAGCTGATATGAATGAAATGTTCGTTGATTTTACATAGAGATGCAGACGATTTTATAGCAGACTTTTTCGATGAAGTTTTAAGCATAGAGTTAAATTACTTGTACCTTCGTGGTTTTAAGTGTTTAAATAAAATAAATTATTGTAGTATTGTGATGAATGAAAGGAATGGAATAAAAGTGTGTGAATGAAATATTTACAGCTTTTACATAGAGTGCCAGGTGATTTATATTTCAATAACGTCATTTGAATAAAGTTCATTTTTTTCGATGAAGTTTTCAAATATAATAAGTTAATGTAATATTGTGATAATTTTTAAAATATTACCGCTGAATGTATCGCAATTTAGAGATGGGTAAATAAAATTGCATTGCAGTTGGGAAATATTTCATAATCAATGCTTTATGCATGATTGATCTTTCTTGTTTTAAGATTGTAATGATTATATCTCAAAAACTAAAAGTTCTAGCTATGACCTATAAGAAGTAATTTGCAAGTCTTTAAAAGCCCCTACAAGGATATATAATTGGATTTTGGATCAGATTCCTAGTTATCGGAATACAGAAATAGAGGTTATTAATTATTTTTATATTTTAATTTTTTGAACTGTTTTGAAAATGTCTCAGATGAACCATCCACAAGAGATATATTTTACACAAAATTATTTCGGCTCCAGACCGGAAGTACTGTCGATTTTTATCAAAGGCCTGCAACGAAAAAAACTTTTTCAATATTTTCAATATTATATTATTATTTACATTATATGTGCCTTAATTTTCCGAAATTCTATGGGAGCAGACAACGCCAGTACTTAGTCATTGCAGCCTCGAATAGTGAAAGTATAACTTTGAAGCAGGCTAAATGGCAAGACAGAATTTTTCAATTCCCATCGAGGTACATGCTACACACTGCAAGGAGAGTGTGTCTAAATAAGCATTTTCTCGTTAAAAATAAGTTAAATTGAAGTTTCGACAAAGTTCAAATGATCCAGGAAGTTAAAATTCAAACAAATGTATTTCTTACAATTGTACAATGAACATGCAATAATATCTATACTATTATTGTATAATTCTAGGATATATTAACCTAGTCTCGATAATTCTGGATTATTTTGCTTGATTATTCAACATGTAGTCTGGGTTCAACAACGTAACTTCGAATTTCAGCGTGCGAGAATTTTTTAAGTTTCATCAATTTCTGTCACTAACGTCCTTGCTTATCTTTGTTTCTCAAATTCTCTGTTCCAGATTGCCTCAATTTTTAATCGATACAATCTGAATTAAAAACAATTACTGACAGTAATCAGCAAGTTTTCATGGAAATAATTTTTTGATTATATATATTTTTTTTTTAAGAAATATATCGAAGAGTTACTGTTATGAATATAATTTTTTGCACAGAGAGAATTTGATTCATAAAATGCTCTTTTATGGTGCTTTCCATCAATCTTGAAGTAAAAATGTTAATTTGTTTTCTCTCACTAGGGGGATCTGCCTTCTGCTCGCTACGCTTCGCCAATCCCCTTCGGGAGGCTTCGCTTTCTACTCGCTGATCTCGCTCTTCGTACCTATCTCTCCCACTTCTATAATTCTACTTTCAAAAATCTCTTTTACTATCCTTACCTATTTTCCGCAGAAGGTAAAAGCAGAGATTTTTCTTTGCTCAGGGAATCCAAAAACAGAATTACTCGATACTGAGAGAGCTATTTTATGCCAAACTAAAGTTTAAATCGGTAAACGGTTTATTTCATCGTATTACCCTATTATTTCTCTATAAATGTACCAAATTTCATATTTTTGTATGCTATAGTTTTTGCAGTACAAGACAGAGAAATCGCTAGACGTGCCGATACGAAAAAAAAAATTCCGTTCAAAAGTGCATAAAAAGTAAAAGATCTCAAAAACTACATCGAAATTAAAAAAGGTGCTCCGTCCTGCAAAATTTCACCCATGTAAATACCTGCTTGCAAAAATTCGTGGTCTTGCTATTATTAGTCTAGCAACGACGCGAACTCGCAGCTCAAATATTTTGTCTTTGATTTTTACATTAAATATTTCTTAAACTACAATATATATAAAAAAAAACAATTTATTTCAGAGTATTCCACAAAGCATTGTAGTGTATCAAATTTCATATTTTTATATGCAATAGTTTTTGAGGTACGAAGCAAAGAATCTCGAGAAACGAGAAATTTGTCAAACAACGGCGGCGGCAGCAGCATCAGCTACACTTTTAATATAAAGAGAAAGAGACTATAGAATATAATATGGAGAAGGTATTGTTTTCACAAATATTTTCGATGTCAACATTTTAATGCCGATATATGTTTTAGGACCTCCCGAACAAGTTTGGACTATTTCCAGAATGATGTCCGTCTGTCTATCTGACTGTGGTCGATTTTCTGTGTACACAAATATCGCGTGTACACAGCTACTGCAAATATTAATGGAATTTAACGGAACTTTATATCCGGCTTCGCTAATGAAAAATCTAGTACTAGATAAATATTTTTTTTAATTCGAGTGATAACTTTTGAAATTTATTCGGAAAAGTTTTAACAACGTTCAAATTGAGTGCTTTTAGAAGTTGAGACTAAATTTGTTGTTCATCTTACAGTTATGCAAAGAACATAAAAAAATATAACACTATTAAACACTATACAGTTCTAGGATATATTATAAGAGTTATATTACTCTGAATTATATCACTTGATTATTTAAGATTGAGACTGGATTGAACAGTGCAACATTACATTTCTATCATCAACGTTTTAGTGCAACTTTACACTTGTGTCACCAATGTTTTAGTGCAACTTTCTCACCAACTCTCCTTTTCCCGACTACCTCTTATTCTTTCTTGGATTTTTATGAATTAAAAATAATTAATTGCAATGATCATCAAGTTTTTACCGAGGTTACTTTTTTTTTGCATACTTTCTTCATGAGTTTTAATGTTACGGTCACGAATATAATTTTGTGTACGGAGGGAATTCGATTCATGAAATATATTTTTTTATATCGCTCACAATCAATTATTAAATAAAAGCAGTCAAGTTTTTTAAGTAAAATTATTCAGTTAAATCAACGTTTTAAGAATGTGCATATCCCATGTTTCAAGAAGCTGAGATTTAAGAGTTGGATTTTTTAGTGAAACATCTTAAGCCGCGGTATAGAGTACGTAAGTCATGAAATATACTCTATAACAAAAAATTCGACGCACCAAGAAGGAGTTGTCCGATTGTAATGAAATTTCGTATGCAAAGACATTTTGAGCGAACATGCAAATGAATAAAATTTGGTGTCCAATGAATAAATAGTGGGAGCTCCAGCGCATCGGAACAGCGCATTCAGCAGGTGAATATCTGGGCAGGTGTATAGCTGCAGGTGGGTATGGTCTGGGGTGCAATCTCCTTTAATTGCCGGACCTCTTTGGTAGCCATTTCTGGCACACTGAAAGCACGGCGGTACGTAGACAACATTCTACGACCGATTGTGTTACCGTTCCTTTTGCGACACCCCAGACTTACTTTTCAACAAGATAATGCCCGGACGCACACGGCACACGTTGCTATGAATTGTCTTCAAGCTTGCGCAACACTTCCTTGGCCAGCTAGGTCTCCTGATCTCTCTCCCGTA